>CAMTZB010000023.1:7500-10000 GCA_947086495.1 Morpho achilles
CTAACCTAACCTAACCTAACCTAACCTAACCTAACCTAACCTAACCTAACCTAACCTAACCTAACCTAACCTAACCTAACCTAACCTAACCTAACCTAACCTAACCTAACCTAACCTAACCTAACCTAACCTAACCTAACCTAACCTAACCTAACCTAACCTAACCTAACCTAACCTAACCTAACCTAACCTAACCTAACCTAACCTAACCTAACCTAACCTAACCTAACCTAACCTAACCTAACCTAACCTAACCTAACCTAACCTAACCTAACCTAACCTAACCTAACCTAACCTAACCTAACCTAACCTAACCTAACCTAACCTAACCTAACCTAACCTAACCTAACCTAACCTAACCTAACCTAACCTAACCTAACCTAACCTAACCTAACCTAACCTAACCTAACCTAACCTAACCTAACCTAACCTAACCTAACCTAACCTAACCTAACCTAACCTAACCTAACCTAACCTAACCTAACCTAACCTAACCTAACCTAACCTAACCTAACCTAACCTAACCTAACCTAACCTAACCTAACCTAACCTAACCTAACCTAACCTAACCTAACCTAACCTAACCTAACCTAACCTAACCTAACCTAACCTAACCTAACCTAACCTAACCTAACCTAACCTAACCTAACCTAACCTAACCTAACCTAACCTAACCTAACCTAACCTAACCTAACCTAACCTAACCTAACCTAACCTAACCTAACCTAACCTAACCTAACCTAACCTAACCTAACCTAACCTAACCTAACCTAACCTAACCTAACCTAACCTAACCTAACCTAACCTAACCTAACCTAACCTAACCTAACCTAACCTAACCTAACCTAACCTAACCTAACCTAACCTAACCTAACCTAACCTAACCTAACCTAACCTAACCTAACCTAACCTAACCTAACCTAACCTAACCTAACCTAACCTAACCTAACCTAACCTAACCTAACCTAACCTAACCTAACCTAACCTAACCTAACCTAACCTAACCTAACCTAACCTAACCTAACCTAACCTAACCTAACCTAACCTAACCTAACCTAACCTAACCTAACCTAACCTAACCTAACCTAACCTAACCTAACCTAACCTAACCTAACCTAACCTAACCTAACCTAACCTAACCTAACCTAACCTAACCTAACCTAACCTAACCTAACCTAACCTAACCTAACCTAACCTAACCTAACCTAACCTAACCTAACCTAACCTAACCTAACCTAACCTAACCTAACCTAACCTAACCTAACCTAACCTAACCTAACCTAACCTAACCTAACCTAACCTAACCTAACCTAACCTAACCTAACCTAACCTAACCTAACCTAACCTAACCTAACCTAACCTAACCTAACCTAACCTAACCTAACCTAACCTAACCTAACCTAACCTAACCTAACCTAACCTAACCTAACCTAACCTAACCTAACCTAACCTAACCTAACCTAACCTAACCTAACCTAACCTAACCTAACCTAACCTAACCTAACCTAACCTAACCTAACCTAACCTAACCTAACCTAACCTAACCTAACCTAACCTAACCTAACCTAACCTAACCTAACCTAACCTAACCTAACCTAACCTAACCTAACCTAACCTAACCTAACCTAACCTAACCTAACCTAACCTAACCTAACCTAACCTAACCTAACCTAACCTAACCTAACCTAACCTAACCTAACCTAACCTAACCTAACCTAACCTAACCTAACCTAACCTAACCTAACCTAACCTAACCTAACCTAACCTAACCTAACCTAACCTAACCTAACCTAACCTAACCTAACCTAACCTAACCTAACCTAACCTAACCTAACCTAACCTAACCTAACCTAACCTAACCTAACCTAACCTAACCTAACCTAACCTAACCTAACCTAACCTAACCTAACCTAACCTAACCTAACCTAACCTAACCTAACCTAACCTAACCTAACCTAACCTAACCTAACCTAACCTAACCTAACCTAACCTAACCTAACCTAACCTAACCTAACCTAACCTAACCTAACCTAACCTAACCTAACCTAACCTAACCTAACCTAACCTAACCTAACCTAACCTAACCTAACCTAACCTAACCTAACCTAACCTAACCTAACCTAACCTAACCTAACCTAACCTAACCTAACCTAACCTAACCTAACCTAACCTAACCTAACCTAACCTAACCTAACCTAACCTAACCTAACCTAACCTAACCTAACCTAACCTAACCTAACCTAACCTAACCTAACCTAACCTAACCTAACCTAACCTAACCTAACCTAACCTAACCTAACCTAACCTAACCTAACCTAACCTAACCTAACCTAACCTAACCTAACCTAACCTAACCTAACCTAACCTAACCTAACCTAACCTAACCTAACCTAACCTAACCTAACCTAACCTAACCTAACCTAACCTAACCTAACCTAACCTAACCTAACCTAACCTAACCTAACCTAACCTAACCTAACCTAACCTAACCTAACCTAAC
>CAMTZB010000023.1:15000-47500 GCA_947086495.1 Morpho achilles
TAACCTAACCTAACCTAACCTAACCTAACCTAACCTAACCTAACCTAACCTAACCTAACCTAACCTAACCTAACCTAACCTAACCTAACCTAACCTAACCTAACCTAACCTAACCTAACCTAACCTAACCTAACCTAACCTAACCTAACCTAACCTAACCTAACCTAACCTAACCTAACCTAACCTAACCTAACCTAACCTAACCTAACCTAACCTAACCTAACCTAACCTAACCTAACCTAACCTAACCTAACCTAACCTAACCTAACCTAACCTAACCTAACCTAACCTAACCTAACCTAACCTAACCTAACCTAACCTAACCTAACCTAACCTAACCTAACCTAACCTAACCTAACCTAACCTAACCTAACCTAACCTAACCTAACCTAACCTAACCTAACCTAACCTAACCTAACCTAACCTAACCTAACCTAACCTAACCTAACCTAACCTAACCTAACCTAACCTAACCTAACCTAACCTAACCTAACCTAACCTAACCTAACCTAACCTAACCTAACCTAACCTAACCTAACCTAACCTAACCTAACCTAACCTAACCTAACCTAACCTAACCTAACCTAACCTAACCTAACCTAACCTAACCTAACCTAACCTAACCTAACCTAACCTAACCTAACCTAACCTAACCTAACCTAACCTAACCTAACCTAACCTAACCTAACCTAACCTAACCTAACCTAACCTAACCTAACCTAACCTAACCTAACCTAACCTAACCTAACCTAACCTAACCTAACCTAACCTAACCTAACCTAACCTAACCTAACCTAACCTAACCTAACCTAACCTAACCTAACCTAACCTAACCTAACCTAACCTAACCTAACCTAACCTAACCTAACCTAACCTAACCTAACCTAACCTAACCTAACCTAACCTAACCTAACCTAACCTAACCTAACCTAACCTAACCTAACCTAACCTAACCTAACCTAACCTAACCTAACCTAACCTAACCTAACCTAACCTAACCTAACCTAACCTAACCTAACCTAACCTAACCTAACCTAACCTAACCTAACCTAACCTAACCTAACCTAACCTAACCTAACCTAACCTAACCTAACCTAACCTAACCTAACCTAACCTAACCTAACCTAACCTAACCTAACCTAACCTAACCTAACCTAACCTAACCTAACCTAACCTAACCTAACCTAACCTAACCTAACCTAACCTAACCTAACCTAACCTAACCTAACCTAACCTAACCTAACCTAACCTAACCTAACCTAACCTAACCTAACCTAACCTAACCTAACCTAACCTAACCTAACCTAACCTAACCTAACCTAACCTAACCTAACCTAACCTAACCTAACCTAACCTAACCTAACCTAACCTAACCTAACCTAACCTAACCTAACCTAACCTAACCTAACCTAACCTAACCTAACCTAACCTAACCTAACCTAACCTAACCTAACCTAACCTAACCTAACCTAACCTAACCTAACCTAACCTAACCTAACCTAACCTAACCTAACCTAACCTAACCTAACCTAACCTAACCTAACCTAACCTAACCTAACCTAACCTAACCTAACCTAACCTAACCTAACCTAACCTAACCTAACCTAACCTAACCTAACCTAACCTAACCTAACCTAACCTAACCTAACCTAACCTAACCTAACCTAACCTAACCTAACCTAACCTAACCTAACCTAACCTAACCTAACCTAACCTAACCTAACCTAACCTAACCTAACCTAACCTAACCTAACCTAACCTAACCTAACCTAACCTAACCTAACCTAACCTAACCTAACCTAACCTAACCTAACCTAACCTAACCTAACCTAACCTAACCTAACCTAACCTAACCTAACCTAACCTAACCTAACCTAACCTAACCTAACCTAACCTAACCTAACCTAACCTAACCTAACCTAACCTAACCTAACCTAACCTAACCTAACCTAACCTAACCTAACCTAACCTAACCTAACCTAACCTAACCTAACCTAACCTAACCTAACCTAACCTAACCTAACCTAACCTAACCTAACCTAACCTAACCTAACCTAACCTAACCTAACCTAACCTAACCTAACCTAACCTAACCTAACCTAACCTAACCTAACCTAACCTAACCTAACCTAACCTAACCTAACCTAACCTAACCTAACCTAACCTAACCTAACCTAACCTAACCTAACCTAACCTAACCTAACCTAACCTAACCTAACCTAACCTAACCTAACCTAACCTAACCTAACCTAACCTAACCTAACCTAACCTAACCTAACCTAACCTAACCTAACCTAACCTAACCTAACCTAACCTAACCTAACCTAACCTAACCTAACCTAACCTAACCTAACCTAACCTAACCTAACCTAACCTAACCTAACCTAACCTAACCTAACCTAACCTAACCTAACCTAACCTAACCTAACCTAACCTAACCTAACCTAACCTAACCTAACCTAACCTAACCTAACCTAACCTAACCTAACCTAACCTAACCTAACCTAACCTAACCTAACCTAACCTAACCTAACCTAACCTAACCTAACCTAACCTAACCTAACCTAACCTAACCTAACCTAACCTAACCTAACCTAACCTAACCTAACCTAACCTAACCTAACCTAACCTAACCTAACCTAACCTAACCTAACCTAACCTAACCTAACCTAACCTAACCTAACCTAACCTAACCTAACCTAACCTAACCTAACCTAACCTAACCTAACCTAACCTAACCTAACCTAACCTAACCTAACCTAACCTAACCTAACCTAACCTAACCTAACCTAACCTAACCTAACCTAACCTAACCTAACCTAACCTAACCTAACCTAACCTAACCTAACCTAACCTAACCTAACCTAACCTAACCTAACCTAACCTAACCTAACCTAACCTAACCTAACCTAACCTAACCTAACCTAACCTAACCTAACCTAACCTAACCTAACCTAACCTAACCTAACCTAACCTAACCTAACCTAACCTAACCTAACCTAACCTAACCTAACCTAACCTAACCTAACCTAACCTAACCTAACCTAACCTAACCTAACCTAACCTAACCTAACCTAACCTAACCTAACCTAACCTAACCTAACCTAACCTAACCTAACCTAACCTAACCTAACCTAACCTAACCTAACCTAACCTAACCTAACCTAACCTAACCTAACCTAACCTAACCTAACCTAACCTAACCTAACCTAACCTAACCTAACCTAACCTAACCTAACCTAACCTAACCTAACCTAACCTAACCTAACCTAACCTAACCTAACCTAACCTAACCTAACCTAACCTAACCTAACCTAACCTAACCTAACCTAACCTAACCTAACCTAACCTAACCTAACCTAACCTAACCTAACCTAACCTAACCTAACCTAACCTAACCTAACCTAACCTAACCTAACCTAACCTAACCTAACCTAACCTAACCTAACCTAACCTAACCTAACCTAACCTAACCTAACCTAACCTAACCTAACCTAACCTAACCTAACCTAACCTAACCTAACCTAACCTAACCTAACCTAACCTAACCTAACCTAACCTAACCTAACCTAACCTAACCTAACCTAACCTAACCTAACCTAACCTAACCTAACCTAACCTAACCTAACCTAACCTAACCTAACCTAACCTAACCTAACCTAACCTAACCTAACCTAACCTAACCTAACCTAACCTAACCTAACCTAACCTAACCTAACCTAACCTAACCTAACCTAACCTAACCTAACCTAACCTAACCTAACCTAACCTAACCTAACCTAACCTAACCTAACCTAACCTAACCTAACCTAACCTAACCTAACCTAACCTAACCTAACCTAACCTAACCTAACCTAACCTAACCTAACCTAACCTAACCTAACCTAACCTAACCTAACCTAACCTAACCTAACCTAACCTAACCTAACCTAACCTAACCTAACCTAACCTAACCTAACCTAACCTAACCTAACCTAACCTAACCTAACCTAACCTAACCTAACCTAACCTAACCTAACCTAACCTAACCTAACCTAACCTAACCTAACCTAACCTAACCTAACCTAACCTAACCTAACCTAACCTAACCTAACCTAACCTAACCTAACCTAACCTAACCTAACCTAACCTAACCTAACCTAACCTAACCTAACCTAACCTAACCTAACCTAACCTAACCTAACCTAACCTAACCTAACCTAACCTAACCTAACCTAACCTAACCTAACCTAACCTAACCTAACCTAACCTAACCTAACCTAACCTAACCTAACCTAACCTAACCTAACCTAACCTAACCTAACCTAACCTAACCTAACCTAACCTAACCTAACCTAACCTAACCTAACCTAACCTAACCTAACCTAACCTAACCTAACCTAACCTAACCTAACCTAACCTAACCTAACCTAACCTAACCTAACCTAACCTAACCTAACCTAACCTAACCTAACCTAACCTAACCTAACCTAACCTAACCTAACCTAACCTAACCTAACCTAACCTAACCTAACCTAACCTAACCTAACCTAACCTAACCTAACCTAACCTAACCTAACCTAACCTAACCTAACCTAACCTAACCTAACCTAACCTAACCTAACCTAACCTAACCTAACCTAACCTAACCTAACCTAACCTAACCTAACCTAACCTAACCTAACCTAACCTAACCTAACCTAACCTAACCTAACCTAACCTAACCTAACCTAACCTAACCTAACCTAACCTAACCTAACCTAACCTAACCTAACCTAACCTAACCTAACCTAACCTAACCTAACCTAACCTAACCTAACCTAACCTAACCTAACCTAACCTAACCTAACCTAACCTAACCTAACCTAACCTAACCTAACCTAACCTAACCTAACCTAACCTAACCTAACCTAACCTAACCTAACCTAACCTAACCTAACCTAACCTAACCTAACCTAACCTAACCTAACCTAACCTAACCTAACCTAACCTAACCTAACCTAACCTAACCTAACCTAACCTAACCTAACCTAACCTAACCTAACCTAACCTAACCTAACCTAACCTAACCTAACCTAACCTAACCTAACCTAACCTAACCTAACCTAACCTAACCTAACCTAACCTAACCTAACCTAACCTAACCTAACCTAACCTAACCTAACCTAACCTAACCTAACCTAACCTAACCTAACCTAACCTAACCTAACCTAACCTAACCTAACCTAACCTAACCTAACCTAACCTAACCTAACCTAACCTAACCTAACCTAACCTAACCTAACCTAACCTAACCTAACCTAACCTAACCTAACCTAACCTAACCTAACCTAACCTAACCTAACCTAACCTAACCTAACCTAACCTAACCTAACCTAACCTAACCTAACCTAACCTAACCTAACCTAACCTAACCTAACCTAACCTAACCTAACCTAACCTAACCTAACCTAACCTAACCTAACCTAACCTAACCTAACCTAACCTAACCTAACCTAACCTAACCTAACCTAACCTAACCTAACCTAACCTAACCTAACCTAACCTAACCTAACCTAACCTAACCTAACCTAACCTAACCTAACCTAACCTAACCTAACCTAACCTAACCTAACCTAACCTAACCTAACCTAACCTAACCTAACCTAACCTAACCTAACCTAACCTAACCTAACCTAACCTAACCTAACCTAACCTAACCTAACCTAACCTAACCTAACCTAACCTAACCTAACCTAACCTAACCTAACCTAACCTAACCTAACCTAACCTAACCTAACCTAACCTAACCTAACCTAACCTAACCTAACCTAACCTAACCTAACCTAACCTAACCTAACCTAACCTAACCTAACCTAACCTAACCTAACCTAACCTAACCTAACCTAACCTAACCTAACCTAACCTAACCTAACCTAACCTAACCTAACCTAACCTAACCTAACCTAACCTAACCTAACCTAACCTAACCTAACCTAACCTAACCTAACCTAACCTAACCTAACCTAACCTAACCTAACCTAACCTAACCTAACCTAACCTAACCTAACCTAACCTAACCTAACCTAACCTAACCTAACCTAACCTAACCTAACCTAACCTAACCTAACCTAACCTAACCTAACCTAACCTAACCTAACCTAACCTAACCTAACCTAACCTAACCTAACCTAACCTAACCTAACCTAACCTAACCTAACCTAACCTAACCTAACCTAACCTAACCTAACCTAACCTAACCTAACCTAACCTAACCTAACCTAACCTAACCTAACCTAACCTAACCTAACCTAACCTAACCTAACCTAACCTAACCTAACCTAACCTAACCTAACCTAACCTAACCTAACCTAACCTAACCTAACCTAACCTAACCTAACCTAACCTAACCTAACCTAACCTAACCTAACCTAACCTAACCTAACCTAACCTAACCTAACCTAACCTAACCTAACCTAACCTAACCTAACCTAACCTAACCTAACCTAACCTAACCTAACCTAACCTAACCTAACCTAACCTAACCTAACCTAACCTAACCTAACCTAACCTAACCTAACCTAACCTAACCTAACCTAACCTAACCTAACCTAACCTAACCTAACCTAACCTAACCTAACCTAACCTAACCTAACCTAACCTAACCTAACCTAACCTAACCCGAGTCTGCACCCGTCTGCACCCCAAAACGGCCAGAATGCACGTGTTCTCTGCAAATTAAATTCAATATCTCGGGAAGTTGTAAGCGCACAGACAAGCGCATAGCATCAAAAGAAGCGCAATCTTACGTTCTATAGATTGACGCATTGTGCTTAACCCGGATTGCAGTGTGCTGAAAGTTATTCAGTGAAAACCTCCATTTTTAGAGGTTAATTTCGAAAATATTACCAGTTTTTTGGTAACTGTGCAGTGAATATTGTGTTTTGCGCAGTGATTTTTACACCAAAAGTTGAGGGCAGTGGTGCCCCACATCCATACATTTTTTGCGCGCCGAAAACAGCTGTTTTTGGCGCCAAAAACTTCGTTTTCCGGTAAACGACCACGTGCTTTTATGCCACGAGGTCGGGGAAGGAGCAGTGCCAGCAACCTGAAATTTTTGGTGAAGAAGACGGCAACCAAGAAAATACAGAAACCGGTCAGAGAATATTTTTTTGGCATTTATTCTTGAAGTTATATTAGTTTAAAATTTAAATCTTTGGCATAAAATAACTCCCGAACTAAATATAAATTTAAAATTCTTGAACTGCTATCTTTTGCGCGCTAAAAAGTTCTACCCGTGCACAAATTTTTGGAAATTTTTGACAATTAGTTCGGGAGCTATAAATAAAAAACAAAAAATTTTCCTGAAAATCAGTTTTCTCCTTCTATTGAAAAAATTATATAGGGAAAAATTATTGATTCGAAATCGTATAAATAGAGCTTATTTTTACAAAAATTTTAAATATTTTTTCGCGAATTTAGGACTAGTATATCCGGAGATATTAAATTTTTAATGTTTTTCTCTTATAAATCCAAAAATAATAGTAAATTAAATATTTTAACGTTTAAAACAGGTTTATAACAGTATTTTCAACATATTAGAGCCCAAACTTGGGCCTGATATCTTCAAAAACGGCGAATTCAAACTTTTCCGCCATTTATACGTTTTGTCGGAAAATTTTTGAATTAATATATCTCCGGTAATACTGAGCCTAGAGACTCCGCGTTTCCAACAGTAGACAGGGCGAAAGGCAGACTAAAGGATAAAATTAGACTTAAGCTGTTATCTCGATATTCCAAAATTAAGCACTGAAACCACCTTCGATACGTAGAATAAGTTAAGCCAACCACGGGAGTGAAAACCCGGTGTCTCTACGACCTACGGTTGCTGAGTTATCAACTTTTTAATTTAAACATTGACATCTCGGCGGCCATCTTGGAAAACTTCGGGAGGCCGTAACTTTGGTTCCGGAGGTCGTGGAAACTTCGGATTTTGGTTTTCGCGTGGAAGGGGTTGGTGTCCGTCTGTCCCCAAAATTTGAAACCGAAAGGTGCACTTATTTTTTGCAAAATTGGAAAGTGATCTAGATAGGTAGAGCAGGTTGAGCTGACTCTAAAAACCCCAAACACTGACCACTTGCGACAAACGGGGACGAAACTACAGCAAATCAAAGTTCAACACGACGCCATCTTGAATTTTTTAAAACTTCTATATTTTCTAAACCGTGCGTCGTAGAGAGTCGGGGTTTTCTTTATTGACATTGGCCTCTAAGCAGCTAACAAATGAGTCACTCTTCAGGAGTTTTCATCGTGAAGAATTTTTTCGAGTCTGGAAACAAGCCTATTCGATAGAGCTCACCGAGACGAGTGCGGCAAACCAAAACTCGACCCACTTAGGACGCTTAGTTCGGAGGATACGGCGAATTCTGACTTTTCAGGCAGCCATCTTGAAAAAATAGAATTTGTCATAACTCCCGAACCCGTGGACGTAGAGGATCGAGATTGGTTTTGTTGTAAAGGGCTAGATGAGGGCTATCTGCTGAGCATATGAACTCGACTCTAGGTAGAGTCGAAAAATTTTTTTTTTCTTTTGTTTTTGACTTCAACTTTATCCACATTGACCTAGTTTTTCCCTTTACAGGAAAAACTATTGTATTTTTAGTTAGTAATTAGACAACCGAGTAGAGTTTACTTTAGAGTAAAATATATTGACTTAAGGTCGACTCTACAGGTAGAGTCACCTTAAATTATTATAGAAGTAAGGCAATATACGACAGGGAGGTATTTTATTATTATTGGCTTATTGGCTAACTCTCATTACTCTGGGATATCATATATCTCAGCCAATTATATAGTTATTTACAAAATTTGACAAATTTACGATTTGACGCGCCTCCAACATGTATAGATCTCCAACAAACCCAAAAGGACGTGGTATTACACCGCCGAATAATAGCGACAAAAACAAAACAATAACATTATCTCAACAAAGTGTAGATGGGAAACTACCCTCATCAAGTACGACGTCACAGGAGGAACCTGCAAAAAATGTAGGTACTACGCGGAAAAAGGCTACTGCTACTGCTTTTGAATTACAAACAGGTTTCAAAAATCGCGAAGCAGAGACTGCATATCTATTTAGGATAATAGAAAACGGTATGGACGAATCTAAGAACATCAGGGGCGATATAAAGGATATAGTCTTAAAAGTAAACAATCGATACAAGACACTGCTCGCGGAGGCAGAGAACGAAATAAAGCTTCTGAAACTTGGTAAAAATGTGGAACAAACCCAGACAGTAGACCTAACAAAAGACAGACCAGTAGAGTCCCACTCACAGTTAGACACCCAAATAAAAACTATGATAAAATATATGCAGGAGCATTCTGAAATGTTAAAATCAAATACACAGGAAATAGAAGAATTAAAATCAGTCATTGGGTCAAACAAGGAAACCATAGAAAGAGTAGCAACGTATGCAAGTGTTGTCGCAACCCAAAAAGGAGAACCACAACAACCGAGGCGAAGTACACTACACTCAGTGGTGATAACTTCGAAAAACGAGGGAGACACTGGCGAGATGGTAATGGAAAAACTCAGTAAAGAGATGAATGCCAAAGAAGGGTGGATACACATCGCAAAGGTCAGGAAAGCAAAGGACCGAAAGGTAATTATGGGGTTCAACTCGGAAGAAGAGCGACAGAAAGTTAAAGAAAAACTACAAAGAGAGGGAACCAGTCTCGCAATCGAGGAGGTAAAGAACAAAGACCCACTATTAATTCTTAGAAATGTACAATCGTATCGTGATGACGAGTTCGTCATGACAGCATTAAGAAATCAAAATAAAGGAGTATTTCATACCCACAAAGATGAGGAAGATAGACTGAAGATAAGATACCGAAGGAAGGCACGAAATCCGCATACAAACCATATAGTAGTGAGTGTGGCACCAGCGATATGGCGAAAAGCGATCGAGGCGGGAGTCTTACAAATGGATATTCACTGGATAAAAGTGGAGGATCAATCGCCACTAGTACAGTGTTCACGTTGCCTTGGATATGGGCATGGCCGGCGGTTCTGCAAAGAGTTAGCCGACCTATGCAGCCACTGCGGCGAACCACACCTAAAGGCCGACTGTCCAGACATAGTGGTGAATGAACAACCTTCATGCATAAATTGCAAAAAGGCGGGAATAGAAAAAAGAAACCACAACGCATTTAACGCCGAGTGTAAAGTACGGAGAAAGTGGGATGAAATAGCTAGGTCGACCGTTGCCTACTGCTAAGGTTGCCCCGGGTAGAAACAACTATTTAATAATGCAAATAAACTTGCAACGACAAAAACAGGCCACATACGAAATGCTGTTTGAAGCAGACAAGAGGAAAGCCGCAGTCGCACTTTTACAAGAACCGTATATTGGAGGAGGCCAAACAATGAAAAGTTACAAAGGCGCCAGAATCTTCCAAAACACCCCAGTAGGAGAAGGGAACGTTAAAGCAGCAATAGCAGTTTTTGATGATGACCTAGACGTCATACAGTTCCCAAAACTCACCACAAACAATATGGTTGTGGTGGGAATCCGAACGAGTGTTTGGGAGATTGTGGCAGTCTCCTTTTATTTTGAACCAGATACACAAATAGAACCATACCTCCAGAAGCTAAAAAATGTAAAGTCGACCATGGGCGCAAGAAAACTTCTTATTGGAGGCGACGCAAACGCAAAAAGTATGTGGTGGGGCAGCCCCAAGACAGATCGCAGGGGCGACGAGTTAACGGGAATTCTCAATGAAATGGAGCTGAACATCCTAAACACAGGCTTAATTCCTACTTTCGATACAATTAGAGGAGGAAAACGTTACTCCAGCTTCGTTGATATAACAGCTTGCTCAACAAATATGTTCCACCTTATACAAAACTGGAAAGTTGATGAAAGCCTCACAGGATCGGATCACAATGGTATGGTTTTCAAAATTAACTTAACAAAATCAAAAGGAGTCAAAATTGAAAGAACAACTCGTAAATATAATACTCAAAAAGCAAATTGGGAAAACTTCAAAGAAAGATTTAAACAGTTAAAAACAGAAAACAATATTACTCAATTAGAAGTACAAAAAATTAAAACAAAACAGCAAATTGATGGAATGGTTAGTAAGTTAACTGACACAATTTGCAAAATATGCACAGAAACAATACCCAAAAAGAAAACTAGTCAAAAGATAACCATACCATGGTGGACCGAAAACCTGGCGAGACTAAAAAAGGAGGTCGCGACCAAAAAGCGCCGAATTAGAAATGCGGCAGAAATACGTAGACCTATGGTAGTAAACGAGTACTTGGAACGAAAACAATATTATGAACAAGAGGTGGCAAAAGCACAAACAAGCAGCTGGAAACAGTTTTGTAACAAACAAGATAGGGAAGGGGTCTGGGAGGGAATATACAGGGTCATTGGCAGAACGACATGTAGAGTTGAAGACCAGTTACTGGAGGAGGGGGGAAGGATACTCGATGCAAAGGCATCTGCAAAGCTTCTGGCAGAAACCTTCTACCCGGAGGACCAAGCAAGTGAGGACAACGCAAAACATCAAGAAATAAGGGCTAAAGCGCTAAATGTGAATGATGATGAACAATATGAAGATTGGGAACCACCATTCACCAAGGCGGAGCTCATTTTCGCGGCAAAATCCTTTAATCCAAAAAAGGCCCCTGGGTTTGACGGCTTCACAGCCGACATATGTTACAAAATTATCAGCGAAGATCCCGACCTTTTCCTCGCTCTACTAAACAAGTGTCTGGCCTGTTACCACTTCCCTAAGATGTGGAAAGAGGCCACAGTCATCGTGCTCAAGAAACCGAAAAAACCCGACTATGCTTCTCCCAAGGCGTACAGGCCAATAGGATTACTACCAATATTCGGAAAAATATACGAAAAAATGTTAGTGGCACGTCTCAGATTCTACTTGCTTCCTAGGATGAGCTCCCACCAGTTTGGCTTCATGCCACAAAGAAGCACCGAAGACTCCCTCTATACTCTTCTGCAATATACCCGAAATCAGGTATGCGCAAAGAAAATTGTCACCCTAGTTTCACTGGATATAGAGGGAGCTTTCGATAGCGCCTGGTGGCCAGCTATCAAGGTCCGGCTAGCAGAGGAAAACTGTCCGGTAAATCTGAGGCGGGTCATGGACAGTTATCTGAGCGATAGGCGTGTTCGAGTTAGGTACGCCGGAGAGGAGCACATTCGGGAAACAAGCAAAGGATGCGTTCAGGGCTCGATTGGTGGCCCACTGTTGTGGAATCTCCTCCTGGATCCTCTATTGAAAGGACTTATTGAAAGAGGACACAGGTGTCAGGCATTTGCTGATGATGTCATCTTGATGTTCAGTGGTGACACCGCACTAGATATTGAAAGGGAAGCAAACGCTGCACTTAAATTCGTCCAGGCGTGGGGTGTCGCAAATAAGTTGCGTTTTGCTGCTCACAAAACCAATGCTATAAATATAACAAGGAAACTTAAATACGACACACCACGCCTGAGCATGGGAGGGACTAGCGTTAAAACAGAAACCGAAATTAAAGTGCTGGGTGTCACCATTGATCACAAACTGACATTTAATTCACACGTCTCTAATGTAACAAGAAAAGCAGCAAATATTTACCGGCAGCTTTCACGAGCAGCTAAAGTAAGCTGGGGATTAAACCCTGAGATTGTAAAAATCATATACACAGCAGTAATGGAGCCAATCATTTTGTATGCAGCCAGCGTATGGGCCCCGGCTGTCAATAAAATTGGGATACAAAAGCTTTTAAACACCGTTCAGCGGGGAATCGCCCAAAAGATTTGCAAGGCCTATCGTACGGTCTCCCTGGACTCAGCACTGGTATTGGCAGGTATACTCCCACTCGACCTTCGAGTTCGCGAGATGGCCTTGTTGTACGAGGCAAAGAGGGGAATGCCCCTGCCGATGCTGAGGGACAGGGAGGTCGAACGAATGGCTTCGGCTCTTAAAGCACCACACCCTGCGAAACAAGTAGACATCAGCATTTCAAACCTGATAGACCGGGAGCAGCACTATTGTGGTGTCCCTGAGGTACGCATTTTTACGGACGGGAGTAAGATTGACGGAAAGGTTGGTGCAGCCATTTCTATATGGAATGGCAGTACCGAAACTAAAACCGTTAAGCTTACTCTCTCCAATTACTGCACAGTTTATCAGGCGGAACTGCTGGCGCTACACAGAGCAAGTGCGGAAATAGTGAAAAGCGAGGCAAAATCCTTTGGAATAATGAGCGATTCAATGGCTGCAATTCAAACAGTGAGTAATCCAAGTTGCCTCCACCCCCTTGCAGTACAAATAAGATGGAACATGAACCAGGCGTTCCAACAGGGCAAAGTAGTTGCTTTGTCGTGGATAAAAGCGCACGCGGGGTTGGAAGGAAACGAAAGGGCGGATGAACTCGCAAAGGAAGCAGCCATGCGCTCCAAAAAGAAACCAGACTATAGCCATTGCCCGATTTCATTCGTCAAGCGTTGCATTAGAATGGAGACGCTTGAAGAATGGAATGAACGCTATAAGTCAGGTCAAACGGCAGCTATCACAAAAATATTCTTTCCCAATGTGCTGGAAGCATATAAGATGACTCGAAAAATAGGCATTGATAGAAAACTTACGCAATTGATGACCGGACATGGTGGGTTCTCCGAATACTTGGCCCGATTCAAGTGTAAGGAGAGCCCATCGTGTATCTGCGACATAAATACCCCTGAGAACATACCACACATAATATGCGAATGCCCTGTTACAATTAATGCCCGTTTTTGCACGGAACAAATAGTAGGCACCAAGATAGAACCAAAAAACATAAATAAAATTATAGTAAGTAAACACTGTAAAATATTTTTGGACTATTGTTTAAAAGTTGTAGAAATTGTGACTGCAAGAAATAAAACCTGATAAATAAATAAATACTTAAACATTATAGAATTGTATATTATGTTATAAGTATTATGTAAAAAACAAAGCATAGAATATA
Source organism: Morpho achilles (assembly GCA_947086495.1). Taxonomy (NCBI): domain Eukaryota; kingdom Metazoa; phylum Arthropoda; class Insecta; order Lepidoptera; family Nymphalidae; genus Morpho; species Morpho achilles. The sequence continues at coordinate 28,994 of CAMTZB010000023.1, forward strand.
AAATAGGTCTAAAAAAAGAAAACGTAATAAAATTGAACATGTAATATGTAATTGGTGATAAGAAAAGTGCAAATGTAATGTGTAGAAATAGCATTAAGTATAAGTGTATAGTATAAGTTTAATCATAAGTATTGATGTTATAGTTTAATAAAATATATTGTAATAAAACTTATTACCCCATGTATAATGTAAGGATTAGTTAGCTCGGATAGGCAGGAGACCCACCTGTACAAATAATGTAAGAGATGTATAAAAGAAAGAGATAGTATGCGGAATGAATGAAGACTAATTGCGAGAACTGGTATGAAAGAGTGAAATAAGTCAAAAACAGGCTCCGATCATGTTGGAGGAATAGAAAAAAAAAAAAAAAAGAAAAAAAAAAAAAAAAAACCTAACCTAACCTAACCTAACCTAACTCAACCTAACCTAACCTAACCAACCAAAGAAAAATCGCAGGAACCCCAATGTCAGGCATATCCCCAAATAAGAGACATGATGGAGTACATGCGGGAGCACTCTGACAGGATGACAGCAAGCATCAAGCAAATGGATGAGCTAAAGCTAGCCATGAAGACACACAAAGAAGCATTAGAAAGGACAGTAACATACGCAAGTGTAGTGGCAGGGCAGAAAGGGGAGCCAAACCCGAGACGCACCACCCTACACTCAATAGTCATAACTTCAAAAAATGAAGAAGACACTAGTGACAGGGTGCTGGAAAAAATAAGCGAGGAAATCAAACCAGAAGAAGGATGGGTGCAAATAGAAAAGGTCAGAAAGGCCAAGGACCGCAAAGTGATAATGGGTTTCGTCTCAGAAGGGGATAGACAAAAAGTAAAAGAAAAACTCCAAAAAGAAGGAGCTATCCTCGCTGTTGAGGAGGTGAAGAATAAAGACCCCCTGTTTATCATTAGAAACGTACTATCGACCTACGATGACGAGTTCGTTATGAAAGCCCTGAGAGAGCAAAATAGGAACATTTTTCGCCCAATCGACGGCGAGGACGATAGATTCCAGATTAAATACCGTTGGAAAGCAAGGAATCCTCACCAGAACCATATTGTAATAAGCGCGGCTCCAGCAATGTGGCAAAAGGCGGTGCAAACAGGGCGCCTAGGTATAGGAATGTTGAAAAACAAAGTGGAAGACCAGTCCCCGCTTGTGCAGTGCTCACGCTGCCTGGGCTATGGCCATGGTCGGCGATTCTGCAAAGAACCAGCTGACTTATGTAGCCATTGTGGCGGACCCCATTTGAAGGTAAACTGCACGGATTGGGTGACCGGCCTGAAAGCCTCGTGTGTGAATTGCAACAAGGCGAAAAAAGGCAACACGGAACACAACGCGTTCAGTGCAACCTGTAGCATACGCCAAAAGTGGGACGCAATAGCGAGATCCAGCATAGCCTATTGCTAAGGTTGCACCAGGCAACAACAATTACTTGATGATACAAGCTAACTTGCAACGCTCAAACCTGGCTACCTATGAGTTATTACTGGAAGCCGAGAAAAGGAAAGCGGCTGTCGCACTTCTGCAGGAACCGTATGTGGGGGGGAAAAAGACCATGAGGAGTTATAAAGGAGCCAGGATCTTCCAAAACACTTCAGTAGGAGAAGGGAACATTAAGGCAGCAATCGCTATCTTCGATGACGACCTAAATGTTGTACAGTTCCCAAAACTCACCACAAATAACATAGCAGTGGTGGGGATCCGAACAAGGGATTGGGAGGTCGTGGTAGTGTCCTTTTATTTCGAGCCAGACGTACCCATAGAACGGTACCTGCAGAAGCTAAAAGACATAAAGCTAGCTATAGGCACCAGGAAAACCATTATCGGGGGCGACGCGAACGCCAAAAGTGTATGGTGGGGAAGCCCAACAACCGACACAAGAGGCGAAGAACTGGCCGGAGTACTAAATGAGTTAGACCTACAACTCCTAAATACAGGTACAATCCCTACCTTTGACACTGTTAGAGGGGGAAAGAGGTACTCTAGTTTCGTAGATATAACGGCATGCTCAACTGATATTCTGCACCTAATAGAAAACTGGGCCGTAGACGAAAGCCTCACTGGGTCGGACCACAACGGTGTGATATTCAAGGTCAATTTGCAAAAGTCCAAGGGAGTAGAAATTAAAAGAACAACACGTAAATACAATACTAAGAATGCAAACTGGCAAACTTTTAACGAAAAACTTGGGAAACTAATATTAGAAAGTAAACTGACAAAAATAGAAATACATAAATTAAAAACCAAAGAACAAATAGATGAAGTAGTTGATAGATTCACGAAAGTAATTGATCAGATATGCTTGGAGACTATGCCCAAAAAGAAAGCAAATCAAAAATTGAACATACCGTGGTGGTCCGAAAACCTCGCGAGGCTGAAGAAAGACGTAGCTACCAAGAAGCGCAGAATCAGGAATGCCGCCAAGATCCGAAGACCCGCAGTAGTCAATGAGTACCTGAAACAAAAAGAACACTACCAATTAGAGGTCAGAAAAGCACAAACAGAAAGTTGGAAGGAGTTCTGCGGGAAACAGGATAGGGAGGGGATATGGGAAGGGATATATAGAGTGATTAGCAGAACGACAATCAGAGGCGAAGATCAGCCTCTCGAAAGCCAGGGGAAAACACTGGACGCGAGGGACTCGGCGAAACTCCTGGCGGAAGCCTTCTACCCGGAAGATGCGGAGAGAGATGATAACGCCGAACACCAAGAGATCAGAAATAGAGCTCGCAGAGTGAATGATGAGGAGCAAACTGAGGATTGGGACCCACCATTTACAATGGCGGAGCTCATTCGAGCGACAAAATCATTCAACCCAAAGAAGGCGCCCGGGTTGGACGGCTTCACCGCTGATATTTGCGACAGAGTCATAAACGCGGATCCGAATCTCTTCCTGGCTTTGTTCAACAAATGCTTAGCGCACCACCATTTCCCCAAGGGTTGGAAGGAGGCCGTCGTAGTAGTACTCAAGAAACCGGATAAACCCGACTATGCTTCTCCCAAGGCATATAGACCGATTGGACTATTACCGATATTTGGAAAGATCTTCGAGAAGATGATAGTGACTCGTCTCAAATTCCACTTACTTCCTAAGATGAGCAAATATCAGTTTGGCTTTATGCCACAGAGAAGCACAGAGGACTCCCTCTATACTCTAATGCAGTACATACGAAATAAAATAAATGCAAAGAAAATTATCACCATAGTATCACTAGACATAGAGGGAGCCTTCGATAACGCCTGGTGGCCAGCCATTAAAATTCGATTAGCGGAGGAAAAATGCCCTGTGAGATTGAGACGGGTCATCGACAGCTATCTCAGCGATAGACGCGTTCGCGTCAGATATGCCGGGGAGGAGCATATCCGGGAGACCAGTAAAGGGTGCGTACAGGGGTCTATCGGCGGCCCGATTCTATGGAACCTCATCCTGGACCCACTACTCAAAGGACTCGCTGAAAAGGGATACAACTGCCAGGCCTTCGCCGATGATGTCATTTTGATGTTCGATGGTGACTCCGCACTTGACATTGAAATAAAAGCAAACGCGGCACTCGAACAAGTTTGAGCGTGGGGTGCCGTGAATAAGTTGCGTTTTGCAGCACAAAAAACGAATGCAATTACCATAACGAGGAAACTTAAGTACGACACGCCACGCTTGAGCATGGGAGGAGTCAGCGTCCGCGTAGCTAATGAAATCAAAGTGCTTGGAGTCACCATCGACGACAAGCTGACATTTAACTCACACGTTGCGAAAGTAACCAGGAAGGCAACAAATGTTTATAAACAGTTGGCGAGGGCGGCGAAGGTCGGCTGGGGGTTGAATTCAGAGGTAATAAGGACAATATACATATCCGTTATAGAGCCAATCGTCTTGTATGCCGCCAGCGCGTGGGCTCCAGCAGCCCGTAAGTTAGGAACTCGCAGAGCCCTGGGTGTCGTACAACGTGAGATCGCTCAGAAAATATGCCGATCTTATCGCACGGTCTCCCTGAACTCAGCATTGGTGCTGGCTGGTATACTTCCGCTCGATCTTCGCGTATGCGAGATGGCCTCGCTATACGAAGCAAAGAGAGGAGTACCCCGGCCGGAGCTGAAGGGCAGGGAGATCGAGCGAATGGATTCTGCACTAAAAACTCCACACCCTGCAAAGCAAACAAAAGTCAGTATTTCAAGCATGGTGGACCGGGACCAACAGGATAGTGGTACACCCGAAATCCGTATATTTACGGATGGGAGCAAGATTGATGCCAAGGTAGGAGCGGCCATATCGGTATGGAATGGAAGCACCGAAACCAGAGCCATCAAGCTTGCTCTTACAAACTACTGTACGGTCTATCAGGCGGAACTACTGGCGATCTGCAGGGCAAGTGCCGAAATAAATAAAAGTGGAGCGAAAACCTTCAGCATCCTGAGCGACTCCATGGCGGACCTAGGAGCGGTGAGTAACCCCGGATGCCTCCACCCCCTCGCTGTAGAAACAAGGAGGAATATGGAACAAGCATTCCACCAAGGCAAAGAAATTACTTTGTCCTGGGTCAAAGCACACGTGGGGCTGGAGGGGAATGAAAGGGCGGACATACTGGCAAAAGAAGCAGCTACGACCAGCAAGAAAACACCAGATTATAGTCACTGCCCAGTCTCATTCGTCAAGCGTAGCATAAGAGCGGCAACGCTTGGTGAGTGGAACGAGCGGTATGTGACGGGTGAAACAGCGGGCGTAACAAAACTGTTCTTTCCAGACGCTCTGGAGGCTTACAAGGTGATTCGCAAAATAAATACAAGCAGATACACAACACAACTTCTGACGGGGCACGGTGGGTTCTCCGAATACTTGGCTCGCTTCAAGTGTAAGGAGAGCCCATCCTGCGTCTGCGACAGTACGGTGACAGAATCAGTAACGCATATTATATGCGAATGCCCGGTTCATTGCACTGATCGCCATGACACAGAACATAAAATAGAAACAAAAATAAAACCAGATAACCTGCATAAAATCATGATGAGTAAAGACAGAGATAAGTTCTTGGTATATTGCGAAAAAGTAATAAAAACAGTAAACAGAAGGAATAAAACACGATAAGAAAATAATACTTAGATAATATCATAGGGATATTAGGCCTTAAGTATTAGACACAGTAAGACCTAGAAAATAGAAACCATAAGAAATGCAGTATGTAAAAATACCAACAAATGTTAAGGCTCAAAAGTAATGTAAAATGTAATAGATATGTATAAATTAGTATGTAACCCCTAGTATAAGAACCCATAGAATAAGATAAATAAATACAAGTGTGTAATAATTACTTCCTTGGTAGTGTAAGAATAGATAGATTAGCTATAGGCAGGAGTCCCACCTGCAAGTCTGAAAGAGATGAAAGTTAGAAAGAATTAGTATGTTGTATGAATGGACGAATAAATGCGAGAACTGGAATGGAAGAGTAGACATAAGTAAACACAGGCACCGATTATGTTGGAGGTTATTAGATATAAAAAAAAAAAATAAAAAAAAAAAAAATAAAAAAAAAAAAAACCTAACCTAACCTAACCAAACCTTTTTTTTTTTTTTTAAACAGGAAAAAACCCCTTATGGGTACCGCCGCCCGACGGGGACAGGCGACGGTTATGTCGGACTCGCACCGACTAAAACAACCTGTATGCTCCACCACGCTGCTGGTGGCGGGAGCAGGGTGCCTTATTTGACCCCACTCCCGCCAGCAGCAACTCTGAACCCCAGAGTGCGCCACCTCTGGGTCGGGGCCTCTCTAAAAGTGGCCCCTCCCTCCACTGGACGATGCATCGGGAGCACCAGATGCATCGACCGCCTCGGGGACCTTATAAGGAGGGCGTCCGATTCAACCCCGTTCGGAACGCCTAGAAGGTCCCCGTTAGGGCGGCATGCGATGGTCTTGGACGAACCGCCTGCGCCCGGCTCGCCTGCGGCGGATCGGATCCCGAGACTCGACTTCCCGGACCCGCTCCGCCGCCTCCTTCTGCGAAATGACGTGCTCGCAGAAGGAGGCCATCAACCTAACCTAACCTAACCTAACCTAACCTAACCTAACCTAACCTAACCTAACCTAACCTAACCTAACCTAACCTAACCTAACCTAACCTAACCTAACCTAACCTAACCTAACCTAACCTAACCTAACCTAACCTAACCTAACCTAACCTAACCTAACCTAACCTAACCTAACCTAACCTAACCTAACCTAACCTAACCTAACCAGTCGCGCGCTAAGTCCCGTGCAGGTACGACACGCACAAGTGCCGCGGCTACCCATATAAAGTCCGTAAAATCAGTTTCAGTGGCAAAAGTTTGATTTTATAGTAGTGCTATATATCAAACGAAACGTTATAAAAAGTGCTACAAAACAGTGAAAACCGCGTGAAAATTGGTGGAAAATTGAGAAAGTTTTCAATATAAAAAGAATTTTCCACAGCGGTTTGTCGGACAAATCCGCGTGCGGCGTGTGTTTTATCGCCTTAACACCCAAATTTGGAAGTGCTATCCTGTAAAGTATTAAACAAAGTACAATTGCGCAAATTTTCGGATTTTTTGGACTAAAAACAAAATTACTGTAAGTGTTTGTTTACAAAAATTTTTCCTACAAAAACAGTTTTCGGCTAAAAAATAGTGTTAAAATTAAAGACTTAAATTATTCAAAATAATATTAGGGTAAAACTCAGTGCGGTGAACTGGAATCAGTTTAAACCAAAATTTTAAGTGCTCAAATTAAAAAGATATTTGAGTTTTAAATTCAGTGAAAAACTTAAATACAATTTTTAAATAGTGATTCCCATTCGGACTCCCAACGCTGGGCTGCTTTTTTGGCCTTGTCTGAAAGGGCAGAGGCTTGGCTACCCAGTGGTATAACCAGATCACCGAAATCAGGATGGCCGGCTAATAAACAAGGGTGAGTGCGGTCCCGAAAAGGGATGTCTTGATTTTTAATTTTAATTTCCCCCCTTTTAATATAATTTCGCGGCAGAGATATGTATATTATTAGATTTCCTATCTATCCTAGTTGCCTTATGCAAAATTTCAGCCCCGGGAGTCCTTTAGTTTTTTATTAAATTCAAAAAATGTCGAGAGTCATCCTTCTAACGAACTCCGATATAACGTTGTTTGGAGGTGTTTTTAATGGGAACTTTTTGTCCACCCGGGTTTTTGCATGTTCCCGGGGACCTAGGAGGACAAAAATTTGCATAGCTCATTTTTAAAGCCTCCTCTTCCTGGATATAAATTCTTCCCGGTCCAATTCTGTCCAGGAAAAAACCTCGTGGCCGAAGTGGGGTTATTTTACGTGTTTATAGGGCGCGGCCCCAAGGCGGTCACGTGGCCCATAGCGTGATATCGTCATCGGCTTGGTCAGGCGCGAGTCGGATTAGGACCATGACGTCACGTTTTAACTTATTTGTATGGAGATGGAATCACGCGGCGGCCGCGTGAACACCACGTGACCACCCCGTGCCCCGTCTTCTCTCAAAGTCGGTAGCGGTCGGTACCTGAGTTCCGACCCGACGCCGGGTCCGGACGTTCCGACCAAGTCGAGCAGTCGGACCCGACATCGGGTCTCCCATCACCCCCTATGATCCCCCGGGGGTGCGACAAAAATGTCGCAATGTCGCGCGACAGATCCGCGACATGTACTTGTGACACCCCGCCCCTTCCCTTCCCCAATGTCAATATCCAAAACCACCTTCCGCGCCCACCCTCTTCCTCAAAACATGCCCTACCCAGTCCCATAGAGAGTTAAATCTGAATTTCCCAAAAACTAATCCACCCACATCTCTTGCATCCCCCCATATTTTCAAAATTTAAAAACGGATCCCATAGCCCAAAGAGTCCCTCTAAACAACCCCACAAAAATTTTCCTAGTTTCAGTTTTCCCGACCCCGGGAAATGGCGGGAAATGCGCGACCTATGATAGCCCTAAGTAAGTTAAAATAGAATTTTCCAAATTTTAATCCGCCCATATCTTTGGCATCCTATTATATTTTCAAAATTTAAAAATTGGGTTAGTATCCCAAAAAGTCCTCCTAAAGGCATACATAAAAATTTTTTACTTTAAATTACTCTATTACTTACTTTTTATTAAATTACTTTAGTACCAAGTTACCAAACTTCTGTTAGTAACTATGGTAAAAATTCGGATTTAGCGCCGCTTTAAAGTGCGGCCTGACTCTGAACCACTACGGAAAATGGGTGGACGTAGTGTTCGGAGTCCCGCCACCCAGTTACGCGTAGTACTTTGCCATCTAGTTCATAGATGGCGGTAAATGCGCGAACTGGGATGGTGCAAAATTTTATTTTCAAAATTTAACTATCATGGCTCGCGTATTTCCAAAAAATCCATGGCATGTATCCTCCCCCTCCCCTCCCCCGATCGACCGACCCCCCCTTTTTCGGAGTTTTCCTGCCCAACTCCGGCCTCACTCTCACTTAATGAGGTGAGTATTATATCTTATCGTGTCTTCCAAATTAAATTTTTCCTCCAACTTAAATTAAATTTTACTAAGTTAATAAACATGACAGACAGACAGACTCAAGACTTCCTGAATCGGGCCGTACGACCCCTTTCTTCTATGGTGTGTAAAACACGGACAAAAGCGCTTGTGACGAACTTTGATACGACCATTTACATCGTAAAATTAGGAAAATAAACGCTTTAAATTCAAAACAGTGTGACAATAGACAATAAAGTCTTTGGACTAATTACGTAGTGTATAAACAATTTAACTCTTTATTTATAAACTGACAAGGACAGCATTATACACTGTCCTCATTACGCATTGACAAAAATTTACAGCAGTCTACACTGTCTTTTATATAATTAGACGAAGCTTCCTCTAACAACATGTTCGGAATTAGAACTCCGATGAAAAAGCCCACAACTCAAGAAAGAAGATCGATACAGGAAACAACGCCAGAACAGACGGCTGGACCCTCTACATCAAGCCCTTCTATCGATCTGGAACCCACCCCAACCTCTAGGCCTTTTGAAAAAGAACAAGATACTCCAATGAATTTAATAGACGAAACAAAAAGGAAAGAAGCTTATTACAGCCGAGTAAAACTTATAAGAAAACAACTTAATATCTCAAGGAATCTAAAAAGAGAGATCAAAACCGAAATTGAGCATCAACTAAGCGGGATGGGGAAGATATTCGAATATCTGAATGGTAAATATCAACGATTAAGAGCAGACAATGACGATCTCTTTGATGAAATCGAAAATTTGAAGAGTATGAAAGTAATGGCGGAAGACTCACAAAAAATAGTATCAACCTTGGCTGAAATCACTGAATTAAAAGAGATAATGAAGATACAGATAAATACGAGACAAACCTCCGCAGAAACCCCGGAGGAGATCCATAATATAGCGACGACCTTAAAAAAGCTGCAAGATCACATTGAACAGAAAGACCAAAAAACTGAACTCACAGAGTTGAAAGAAAAAATGGTAGAACAAACAGAATTAGTAAGGAAAAACATAACACAAGTACACGAGTTGAAAGAGGACATAAATAAACTTAAAACTGGACAAGCATCTGCCGTTATACACAATGCAGAACAAAACCAAGAAACAAAACAAGATGTGACATACGCGAGCATCGCAGCAAAGGGCATCGCCGAAAAGAAAATTCCGACGCTCCACTCCATCACGATCTCTTCAAAAGATGAGATGAAGACTGGCGAACAGATCCTCACGGAGGTAAGAGGAATCGTAAAAGCCAAGGAAGAGGGGATAAAAGTGGGCAAGGTTCGAAAAGCCAGAGACAGAAAAATCATTTTAGGATGTTACTCAAAAGAAGATAGAACCATAATTGTAGATAAAATTAAAGCAGCAGGCGAAGGTCTTCAAGTAGAGAACGTAGAAAATAAGGATCCTCTCATCGTGCTGAGGGATGTCATGTCCTACTATAAGGATAATGACATAATCAGCTCCATGAGAAACCAAAACGCTGAATTCTTTAAGAATATCTCAGAAAAAGATGACAGAATGGAAATTAAATTTAGGCGTAGGGCTAGGAATCCCCACACCAACCATATAGTATTAAAGGTATCACCCATCTTATATAACAGGATTGTGGGAACCGGGGTGGCTCACATTGATTTCCAAAGGGTACGGGTGGAAGACCAGACGCCACTAGTGCAGTGTTCTCATTGTCTAGGCTACGGCCACACAAGAAAATACTGCACTGTGGAACAGGAATCATGTAGCCATTGCGGGGGACCACATCGGAAATCAGAATGTGAACAGATGAGCCTAGGGATACAACCAATATGCTGTAATTGCAAAAAAGCAAAATTATCGGACACAAATCATAATGCCTTCAGCAATGATTGTGTCATACGACAAAAGTGGGATAAATTGGCCAGGGAGACGATAGCGTATTGCTAAGGGCGCCCTGGGCAATATAGATCGCCTAGCAGTAAAAATCGCGATAGGGCGAGGTCTCAACCATCAGGATAGAAGCTGGGCAATAAATTCAAAGGATAAAGTCAAGAAAAAATGTACTAATTGCGGAAAACTTAATAATAAGTCGAAACAATTAAAATTGGGAAATATAATAAATATAATTCAAATAAATACCAGCAGTACAATCAAAATTCGAAACTTAAAATTATATTATAAATACAAAATAAAAATAAAAATACTAAACTTAGAGTCAATACAAATAAACAAAAAATATAGATTACAAAAGTGTGGAATAAACAAAAAATTTAACGCGTTAAAGAATAAAGTCGAAATTGTAAAAAGGAGGATGGAGAGACCTGGCCCCAAAAGACGATGTAAACGAGACGGTAGCAGTAAACGGCGATATTCCGGCAAACATGTTTGCCAGGGGTATTAAATACTGAGAATATTTACTCTGACAAAAGAAATGCGGACAATGTCGCCAAGTAATATAAATAAATAGTTATTTCCTGTAAATTACTAGTAACATAGATAAATAATAAAATAGAAATTAAGAAATAGGTTAGTAAAATAAGAGTACTCCCAAAGTATAATGTATACTTTTTGAGGAATACATCGCATATAGTAAATTAATGGAAACTAGTTTTAGGGAAGTAAAAGAAGAAGTAATAAAAATAAAACAGACACATATACTAAAATATTATTAGAATTAGGATAAACAGACTACTAGAAAATAAGACAACAGACAATGGGAACTGTAACCACAAAGAAATTATGTAACATAAATGATACCTTAATCGAACAGTCTATGTAAGTAATAATGTAAGTAATATAAAATATAGTAAGACGTAATATAAAAGCAGTACAAAGTTGTATTTAGAATGGTAACTTAGAAATAAGAAAAGACTGTCATCCAAATAATAAGATATGTAAACCAATTGTAACATAAACTGTAATAATATTAGAAATAGAAATAAAAAATTGTAATACCCTTCCGGGGTAGTAAAATAACATATAAACATGTATAAAACTCGACTTGACTAATAAAGAGCCTTGATTAAGTCAGGGGAAGCGGAATTAAAAAAAAAAAAAAAAAAAAAAAAAAAAAAAAAAAAAAAAAAAAAAAAAAAAAAAAAACCTAACCTAACCTAACCTAACCTTTTTTTTTTTTTTTTTTATACAGGAAAAAACCCCTTATGGGTACCACCGACCGACGGGGACGATCGGTGGTTATGTCGGACTCGCACCGACTAAAACAACCTGTATGCTCCACCACGCTGCTGGTGGCGGGTGCAGGGTGCCTTATTTGACCCCACTCCCGCCAGCAGCAACTCTGAACCCCAGAGTGCGCCACCTCTGGGTCGGGGCCTCTCTAAAAGTGGCCCCTCCCTCCGCTGGACGATGCATCGGGAGCACCAGATGCATCGACCGCCTCGGGGACCTTATAAGGAGGGCGTCCGATTCAACCCCGTTCGGAACGCCTAGAAGGTCCCCGTTAGGGCGGCATGCGATGGTCTTGGACGAACCGCCTGCGCCCGGCTCGCCTGCGGCGGATCGGATCCCGAGACTCGACTTCCCGGACCCGCTCCGCCGCCTCCTTCTGCGAAATGACGTGCTCGCAGAAGGAGGCCATCGCTGCCCACGACCTCTCCCTGTCCACCATGGCACGAACCACAGTGGGCAAGGAGAGGTCGCGCCCCACCTGTGCCACGAGCTCCGCCCGCTGAACCGCCCAAGCTGGACAGTCCGCGAGCGTGTGCAGCGCCGTGTCGGAATCGGCGCCGCACTCGTGGCACTCACCGGACGCTTCGCGCCCGGCCACCCGCCACAGATACCTCCCGAAGCAGCCATGTCCGGAAAGCATCTGTGTCAGGCGGAAGGTGAGGACCCCAAACCTAACCTAACCTAACCTAACCTAACCTAACCTAACCTAACCTAACCTAACCTAACCTAACCTAACCTAACCTAACCTAACCTAACCTAACCTAACCTAACCTAACCTTTTTTTTTTTTTTTTTTTTTTTTATACAGGAAAAAACCCCTTATGGGTACCACCGACCGACGGGGACGATCGGTGGTTATGTCGGACTCGCACCGACTAAAACAACCTGTATGCTCCACCACGCTGCTGGTGGCGGGAGCAGGGTGCCTTATTTGACCCCACTCCCGCCAGCAGCAACTCTGAACCCCAGAGTGCGCCACCTCTGGGTCGGGGCCTCTCTAAAAGTGGCCCCTCCCTCCGCTGGACGATGCATCGGGAGCACCAGATGCATCGACCGCCTCAGGGACCTTATAAGGAGGGCGTCCGATTAACCCCGTTCGGAACGCCCAGAAGGTCCCCGTTAGGGCGGCATGCGATGGTCTTGGACGAACCGCCTGCGCCCGGCTCGCCTGCGGCGGATCGGATCCCGAGACTCGACTTCCCGGACCCGCTCCGCCGCCTCCTTCTGGAAAATGACGTACTCGCAGAAGGAGGCCATCGCTGCCCACGACCCCTCCCTGTCCACCATGGCACGAACCACAGTGGGCAAGGAGAGGTCGCGCCCCACCTGTGCCACGAGCTCCGCCCGCTGAACCGCCCAAGCTGGACAGTCCGCGAGCGTGTGCGACGCCGTGTCGGAATCGGCGCCGCACTCGTGGCACTCACCGGACGCTTCGCGCCCGGCCACCCGCCACAGATACCTCCCGAAGCAACCATGTCCGGAAAGCATCTGTGTCAGGCGGAAGGTGAGGACCCCATGCCTCCTGGCGACCCAGCCCTGGAGAATGGGCTGGATGGCCGAAATCGTCCAGCCTCCTGCACTGGGCGATTCCAGCCGCCGCCTCCATTGGCGGAGGAGCTCCTCCTGAGCTTCCCTCCGCCAATCTACCTCTACCACCGCTGAGTCTCCCCCCGATGAACGGGCTTCAACTTTGCGGCGGTAGGCCTGAGCGAGCACCTTGGCCTCCAGGTCCCAGGGAGGGGACCCAGCCAAGGCGCAGGCCGCCTCGCCGGAGATGGTCCGGTAGCCCCGCACGAGTCTGACCGCCATGATCCTCTGCGCTCCCCGCAGCAGAGGCAGGGACACCGCGGTCAGCCGCTCCGCCCACACGGGAGCGCCGTACAGGGCCATAGAGCGGACCACTCCGGCATAAAGGCGCCGGCAGCCTGCATTAGGCCCCCCCAAATTCGGGAGGAGCCTGCTCAGGGCTCCGGCGGTCGCCGTTAGCTTGGGGGCGAGCCGCCGGAAGTGGGCCTCGAACGTCCATCGGCTGTCGAGGAGCAATCCCAGGTACCGTAGAGTACCCGAGATTTCGATGGACGTCCCGCCCACCACCAACCGGGAGCCCACTGGGGGCGCCATCCGAGGCCTGTGGAAGCAAATGGCCTCGGATTTCTCCAAGGCCACCCCCAGTCCCAACCGGCGAATCCGGGCCACAACGTGAGCCGTGGCCGCGGTCGCCAGCACTCGGGCCTCCCGGTGGGTGCTCGCGCGGGCAGTCACGAGGGTGTCGTCTGCGTAACAGAACAGACGCACCCCCGGAAGCATTTGCCCACGCAGCACCCAGTCGTATCCGATGTTCCACAGGAGGGGGCCTAGAACCGACCCCTGTGGAACACCGCACGACATCCTCCGCTCCTTCCACGCACCCCCAGCCGTCGGGTACCTGACAGCGCGGTCAGCCAGATAGTCACTGACCACACGCTGCAGGTACATGGGGATGCGGTGGAAGCGTAGGGCCTCCTTAATCACCCCCCAGGGCAAGGTGTTGAATGCGTTAGCGATGTCCAACGACACCGCCAACACCACCTCGCGCCGGGTTGTCGCCTCCTCCGCCAGAAGTCTCACACCCTCGATACAGTCGAGGGTGGACTTGCCCTGGCGGAATCCGCACTGGAGACGACTGAGGTCGGGCCCTACCTCCTTGAGGTGCTGGACTATGCGGGAAGCTATTATTCGTTCGAGCAGCTTCCCCGCCTCGTCCAGCAAAACGATGGGCCGATACGCGGAGGGTGTATCGGCCGGTCTACCCTCCTTCCTTAGCAGGACCAGTCTCCCCGTTTTCCACCTACGGGGAAAGAGGCCCTGCTCGAGGCAGGCACTGAACGTCGCCCTGAGTCCAGACTCCAACGGACCCAGAGCAAGTGACCAGGCGCGCCCAGGGATGCCGTCGGGGCCAGGGGCGGTATTTTTCGCCTTCATGCGACTCACCGCCCCGGCCAACTCCCACTCCGACACCCCCGGCGCACCTGATACAGTGCCGTCCTCCTCCTCTGGAGGCGCCATACGAGGCGGAACCACCTCGGCCGCTTGCGGGAACAGGGTCTCCACCACGGATTCGAGGAAATCCGGCCGAAGGCTCTCGGTGAGGGGGGGAGTGCGGGCGCGAAGCTTCTTCCGCACCGCTTTGTACGGCCTCCCCCACGGATCCCGATTGAGCTCCTCGGCCATCTCCTTGTGGGCCCTGTCCTTAGCCTCGGCGATGGCCGCCCGCAAAGTAGCGCGGGCAGCACTATAGGCCTCGTAACGGCGCCTCTCCTCTTCGACGTCGCGTCGCCTACGACGCCTGTAGCGGGATAACTGGTAGCGCACAGCTCTGCACTGGTCACGCAGCTGCGCCAGCTCCTCCGACCACCAGTATACCCCGCGTGCCGGCCCTGTGCATCGCACCCTCGGCATGCTGGCGTCGCAGATGAGCGACATCCGCCGCTGGAGGTCCTCGACCTCCTCGGCAACCTCCCCACCCGTGGGCCCAGTGGCCCACGCCTGGACGATTGCGGCCTCGACAAGGAACTCGGGATCCATTTTTCTGACGGACCACCGAGGGCCATCATCTCTTCCCGACCGAGGGGAAATGGGAGTATGGCGTGCGGCCACCTCGAACCATATATATCGATGGTCCGAGAGTGACTCCGCACCCACAATTACCTCCCAATTTCTGACACATGGTGACATGGCGGCGTCGACAAAGGTAACGTCGACTTTGGAGCCGCCATTCCATCGCACACATGTGTCAGCCGTCCCTCGGTTCATGACGGCCATCCCAGTCGAGGCCAACCAACCGTCCAGAAACCTCCCTCTTACGTCCGTGACCGGAGACCCCCACGCGGCGGATTTGGCGTTGAGGTCACCGGCCAGGACCACCTTGCCGGGGCGTAACCTATTCACCAAGTCTCCGACTTCAGCCATAAAGAGTTCGAAGTCGGAGAACGGTCTGTTTGGTGAAAAATACGCCCCGATGACGGATACGTCTCCAATCTTTGCGGAGACGTACCCGCGCCCCCTCACCACGCGCTCCAGAGCTGGGGAACCAACTGCAGCCCTGGACGCGATGGCCACATCTCCCACACGGTCTCCGACCCACTCCTCGCCAGACGGAACGAAGAGGGGTTCGGAGACCACAGCCACGTGCACCATGCGCTCCGCCAAGGTCTGGAAGATAAGGTCCTGGGCCCTGCCGGAGCGCATGATATTCGCCTGGAGGAATCTTATGGAGGCCATCAATTAGCGACCTCCATCGGATCCTCCATAGCCCGGCTCGTGGTGGGCTGAGCCGGGTCGGCGGCAGGTGGCGAGGGGACCCTCGGGCCATCACCCCCCCTTCCCCTCCTTTTTGGAGCGGACGGTGCCTTACACTGTCCGGTCCCCACCCGATGGTCGGCCTTTAATCCCGCTCGTTCGCAGCTCCCACAATGCGGAGCTACCGAGCAGGATCGGGCCTTGTGGCCATTTTGACCGCAGCGATAACACTCGCCGCTGCGGTCAACGGCCGACGAACATTCGGCCCTTAGGTGCCCCTTTTCAAGGCACCTAAAACATCGCTGCGGGCGAGTCTCGAGCAACTGGACCCGAGCCGAGACCCAGCCTACCAGCAGCCTGCCAGACGCCACCACCTTTTTCGCCGCCGCGACAGGGACCCTGAGCCAGAGAGAGCCCAGGGCATTTCCTGTCCTGCGGATCGCCCCGCACTGGATTTCCTGTGCGGTACAACCCCCGATCCGCGCGACGGCGATGGCGACATCATCCTCTTCGGCCGAGTCGTCCAGACCCACAACGCGAATCTCCGCACACTTTGTGGGCGTGGACACTCGTACCGCCGGCTCATCCTTAAACAGGTCCTTGAGCCGGCTTGCAAGAGCTACCGCTTTTTCTGCCTTTTCGGGCCCGGAGATTTCAAATTTACGGGCCCCAGTCGCCGCCTTCTTCAGTCGCATACCGACATCCAGCCCCAGGTCGTCAATTCGAATAACCTAACCTAACCTAACCTAACCTAACCTAACCTAACCTAACCTAACCTAACCTAACCTAACCTAACCTAACCTAACCTAACCTAACCTAACCTAACCTAACCTAACCTAACCGGTAATCTTAGACTATGCAGGACATCGGGTCTCGAAAGGCATGACTAAAGGCTGCATCCAGGGATCCACCTGCGGCCCTATGCTTTGGAACCTCATTCTGGACGAATTGCTGGACATCCCACTGCCGGAGGGATGTCATTTGCAGGCATTCGCCGATGACGTTCTACTCATCGCGAGCGCTAGAAACGTCAATGACCTCCAGGAAATCGCTAACAGAACTCTGGACGATATTAGGAACTGGGGTTTGGGAGTCAAACTACACTTCGGACCGGACAAAACCCAGTTAGTTGCCTTCTCGGCCGGGGCTGAAAAAGCCAACATCCGTATGGGGGGAACGCATATTAAATTCGAGAAGGAGTTCAAATTCCTAGGAGTGATCATTGACTCTAAGCTTAATTTTAACAGCCACATACACTACACAATCAACAAAGCAAGACGAATTTTCAACAAACTCAGTTTATACTGCAGGCCGACCTGGGGAGCGCACCCAGAAAATGTCAGAATCATATACCGGCAGGTGATCGAACCTATTATTACCTACGCTGCCGGCATATGGGGACATGCGGCCAGCAGAGCGCACAATAGGAAAAGACTACTCACTTTGCAGCGCACATTCGCCGTCAGAGCGATCAGAGGTTTCCGAACCCTGCCCACTGTGACGTCGATTGCGCTAGCACAATTCACCCCTCTCGACCTTAAGGTTCGAGAGGTACACGCACTACACCTCATTAAACAAAAGGGATTCTCCAGGTTCCTACCTCAAGATGTTTTGTTGGAACGGCCTGTACCTACATCTGCGCTACTCCACCCTGCAGAAAGAATCTCCATACATTTCACGATAAACAGTAACACGGACCAGATCGCGGAACACATCACACCCGACTCCTTACAGATATATACAGATGGCAGCAAGCTGGAAGACACGAAGGTTGGCGCAGCCTTCGTATGTCGTCTGGATGGAACGCGGACTATTACTCGGAAATTTAAATTGCATGACAGCTGCACCGTCTTCCAAGCTGAATTACTAGCCATCGCAAAAGCCTGCGATTGGGGAGCCAACAAATTCCCTGATCGCCACATCACCATCCTCTCGGATTCTATGGCGGCACTGCAAGCCCTAGAAGACCAAGACAGCACACACCCTCTGGTCCATGCCACACACCGCACTATAAACAAACACGGAGAAGATAGGCTAGCGTTTGCATGGGTACGTAGTCATGTTGGGATTCCGGGCAATGAGGCCGCGGATGTAGCAGCCAAGGACGGAGCGCTGCTCCATAAGACACCCGACTACTTTAACTTTCCCATAAGCTTTGCCAAACGACTTATCAGAGCTGACACTGACAAAGACGCACAGGACAGGTATGACAACGATAGCAAAGGACGGCATACGTGGAATCTGTTGCCCAGACTAGACCACATAAAGAAACTGTTTACTGCCACCCCAACTGACTTCTTTCTTACACAGTATTTGACGAACCACGGATTCCACAAGACTTACTTACATCGTTTTAAAATCACAGATAATGACCATTGCCCTTGTGACTTTTACTCACCTCAGACTTTAGACCATTTACTAACAGACTGCGTAACTTTTAGTACAACCAGATTAAATCACACTCAGCTGTGTGAACACCTAGAGGTTGACGATCCCTTCAAATTGGAATGCGTCATGGAAAAAGACGCATGCTTAAAGTCCTTTGTGGATTTTATAATCACGGTAATGAAACA